>CAJNDT010001090.1:486406-528906 GCA_905221615.1 Symbiodinium sp. CCMP2592 | reverse complement strand
TCAAGCAACCGAGGAACGTCTCATCTCTATCCATAGACCGCAGACGTTCCTCGAGGTCTTGAGACCTTGACTTTGCGAGGCTAGCGCGTAAGTAGTAAGGTTTCTTGGGCGCACAGTTGTTTCGGGCTTAGGGTTTAGGGGTTTACGGTTTAGGGGTTTAGGGCTTAGGGTTTAGGGCTTAGAGCTTAGGGTTTAGGGGGGTTAGACTACATGGATTCTCACAGTGATCAGTGGATTGTGTAGGAGCGTCAATTGGAACAGGGCTTTTCGGTATGTTGTTCGCATGCTTCACACGAGATTGTGCACAGTCGGCTTCGGGATTTTACGGAAATCTCATCAGTGCCTTTCGCAGTCATGCCTAGTGACTGATTCCCACAACACCCTGTTAAGATCGTCCCTTACGCTCCAAGTGCCCAGTAGGGCTTTAGATACCAGAAAGCATTGCTATTTGGGTACGTGTACCTTCTGGACTTCTATAAGCTTGCACAAGCCGTGTCCCTAAACCCGCATCAACCGCAACCGTGCATGCCCCGCGAGTCCTAAACCCTACACTCTAAACTTTAAGCCCTGAAACTCGAAACTCGAAGACCTAAACTCCAAACGACCGTGAACCCCCCAATGCTAAAACTTCAACTCGATACTGAACGCCAACACCCAGATAGACCCCTTCAAGAAACCTTACAAGAAACCTAAACCCTAAACCCTACACCCTAAACCCTGAACCCTCAACCCCAAACCCTAAAGGTGTTCCAACCCCGAGGATCCAAATACTACCCTGTCTTCTCCTCTCCCAAGCACTAGCCTGCAAAACTACTCTTACTCCCCCAAAAATCCACCAAACAAAGAAGGCCGAAGTTTCCGAATCCTACCAAACTACAAAAAGCCAAGAAGCTTAAAGGTGGGGCATTGGGCATCTAAGTACTGTCCCAAGTCCACATATCTGATTAGTAAATCTTGGCTGACTGTTGAACCCCTCCTGAAAGTCAAACTTGTAGCCGACTTATGGCTCATGAAGAAAACCAAAAAGCTAGAGTCCTAAGAGCCAACCAGAAGAACGCCAAGACATCCCTTTGGACCCTGAGGGCCTTAGGGCAACCTTCAAACAAGCCTACAGTAAACCCCATAAAGTTGGAAACCGGATTTAGGCCAAATTCTGCTGAGATTCCTTTTATTCTTCTCTTAAAGATGGGGGCTATTGAGTTTCCACCTTTTGGGCTTCTACTGTAGGGTTTGAGGTTCCCTAGACCCTAAATCCCTAAACCCTAAACCCCAAAACCCTAAACCTCTAAACCCTAAACCCCTAAACCCCAAAACCCTAAACCCCAAACCCCCCCAAACGAGCTCCCAACAGGTTGCCCTTGGCATAGATCAATCGCCGCTCATGCGAGTCCGGATGCCTCAGAGCAGGCTTTGGCCAAGGACGTAGGATTTTGGTGATATAGGTTGGATACTGCCCCCATACAGTAACGTCTATAGTCTGTAATGAGTCTACTACTGATGGCTTCATATAACTATGCCATACTATACTGTTTATCTGCTACTGACTGGGGGTTACAAGTTTTGGGCCTCGGAACTGTAGGACTAATGTGTTGTATATGGTACTGTAGGAACCTGATTAAGAAACCCTGGGCCATAACCGATAACCCCAAAGTCGTAGGATTCATATAAAGATCCCTAAGAAAAGCCCATGGTTTCTAAATCAGGTTCCTGCATTATTCAGGATGGGCTTGCGCAGGGCGGTTGGAAAAGGTGCTTAGCGCTTAGAGGCTCGGGAATATGGGAAAGCAGGGAATGCAATTTCGTGGTCATGTGCATGTGATGCATGTTTAGAGTATATGCCTCTGTCATGTGTGTCTCCATATGTGTTTTATGTGTACATGACATACATATACATATTTATATATATATATACATACATACTTACAAAGGTATACACATACGTGAACACATCAACAAGTATCAGTTGACATACATACATACATACATATATCTATATCTATATATATATATATATACTGTATATACATATGTACATATGCATGTGTATGCATGTATGTATGTAGTAGGGACGTAGGCAAGCATGTATGTACGGATGTATGCAATAAAGAGTTTATGAAGTGTATAGCTACTATACCTGCACCAACAGCACAGGCCGCTGAACTGAAACCCGCCCAACAACATAGCACCATCAAACCACAAACGACAATAAAGCAACTAGTAACAACATTAACTCTACAAGTAGCAACAATACTCCCTTTGGGTCCAGTCATAATAGTTACCATGATGCTAAAGACAACACTATAATAAGAATAAGAGGAACTTCAATGAAACTACATCAAACAGCTAACATAGGGGCCTTAAGAGTTACCTGCACTATTTTGGGGCTTAATGTAATAGTATAGTGGGCCCCGAAACCCTATTCTACGTAGTTCTTAACGCCCCTATATTGAACCGTGTCGGGCTCCCTGGCCAGCCAGCAAAGAGGTTCTCCCGATCGTATTCCGACATCTGGCAAGACGGTTCCGGGTGTTTTAAATTTTGGTTAGGTTTAGGGTTTAGGGTGTAGGGTTGGGTGTTACAAAGGCTTAACTGGGCTGTGTAGAAAAAACTAGGTGCCAACCGAAGGGATTTATGTAAAGGGTATCGCAGGACTTTAGCGATTGTCAGGGTTGCACCGAGCTTTGCGAGGATCTTGGGGCAATGTTTGAGTCTGGATTTGCAGGTGCAGGCAGGGCTGTATGGGAGTGCCGCTGAGAGCCTTCAGGATTCAATCAAGGTCCTCTCTGTGATTTCTGCCCCTGTTTCTAGTATCCTCCCGGTGCATTCTGCTGAGGTTTGTGCTTCTTGCCTCGACTGTTTGTGTCATTTTTCCTTGCGATAGCCTTCTGCTGTCAGTCGTATAGGCTCCTCAATGATTTCGATAGAGCCTCGGAGTATCGTAAGTACAACCCTAACGGTCCATGCACTCACATAGTACGTATCTAGGCCTTAGAGTCGTCACTATATAGATACTTTCGGGCCAAAGTGTACTCATATGGATGCATTCGCGGTCCCTTCGGGGTAACAATAAGAAGCCCTATGGAGTGGCATTGGTAAGGGAACGCATTTGCTGTGGATGTTGCCCTTTGATCCTGCCGCGGGCTGAGATACATTAAACAACTTAGACTGGGATTCCTTTGAGGGTTTCTTCCAACGGGGTCTTTAGGGGTTGCGATAAAGGTTACAACTCAGTTGGCTTGTCGTGGTTTTTCATACTCTAAATGCATTGAAGAAGTGTTGCTAATCATTCAGGCTAATTACAAGACAAAGCTTCACGTATGATCGTTTTGCCCTAAATTGAATAAAGGTACTTTTATGCTGAAGAGGTTTGGATTTTCTTGGCCTAGACTGTTGCGCTCTGTGACACTGCTGCACCATCCCAAAGCCACAACCCTGCTGCAGACCCTTCATCAGAAGACACACCCTCGTCTGCGAAGGACTTTAACCGGGCTTCGATTATCCCTAAGGCCGGAATACCTAGTAGTACAAGTAGTAGTCTGCCCCTTCTATCCCTGTAATTATCCCGTTGCTAAACTCGAAAGCTACATGCAGACCCTACATCCAAAAGCCCGAAAAAACTTAGACCTCGAACCCTTAAAGCACTCCGATAGACTTGAACAAAAGGGGCCCCGAGCCTCAACCTGAAAGCCTGAAGCCCAAGAGCCTTGAGCCCTAACTTTAGTGTTCAAATTTTTGGGGTTTAAGGTTTAGGGTTTGGGGGTTAGGGTGTATTTTTTAAAACTTTACTCCGAATTCTCTGCGTGCCTCACTCTCCTCCAGCGAGCTGATCTTCTTGCTCTGCTTCCAGGAAGCGAACCATCCCTGTGGGCAGGGGATGTTGGAGGCCTCAAAGAGTTGGGATGAAGGTGGTCTACAGGAGGGTCTGGAATCTCCTAGCGAGAGCCCTTGGGTCTCTTTGGGGTCTCAGAACTTCTAAATTTTGACGGTTCCCCGCAGTGTTAGGACCCTTAAGGTATGTAAGATGAAGGATCCCTTGTGTAAGGACTCTTATTTGGGAATTACCCCCCCCCCCCCTATCTTCATCCTAGCTTTCAAGGCCCCTGAATATGCAGTTTAGGAATTAGGGCCTGTGTATCTGCACTTTGGCCCTGTACAGACGTTCTGAAACAGGGGTGTTAAGGCCTAAATACGTATATACGACAAAAAGGCGAATGAAGGCTTGATCGTCATCGTTTTGTCCGCAGCTCAATATCGGCAACAGTTGCACAGCCGCGATCATGGCTATAAGCACTACCTTGTTTTACCCAGTTCTTGCAAAGGATAGCGGATCTGCTGGAACACTCGTCTTGATCATGCCACGTTCGCAGGGCATGGCTAAACTCCAAAGAAACATGTCTCACCCAGCAAGCAACAGAGAAGAATAGCACAACTCGGCGAAAGAAACGCAGGACGAACGACTAGGAAGAGCCTGAAACCGTCGCCATCTTTACTCCGAAGATAAACAAGGCTGGGGGTTCAGAGTTGGCTTAGAATGTAGGATTCAGAAAGTCCATTCCTTTATGTCCTCCACTTCCCCTTCTATATCCGAAACCCCTGCAATGTTGCACCTGCATTCTTCAACTATTGGAGTCACAACGCTAGTCACTGCTCGAAGGTATATAGTATAGACTTTGACCCTGAAGTTTAACTAGTTGTGTAGGAAGCCCTTCCAAGGTCTAAGTATACGCTATATTAGGCACATTATCCTTGGGGTAAGCTCTGCCATAAGAGTCTAAGCGGTGCATGAGGCGCGTCTCCTAGGCTACCGGAGCCTGAGTTCTCTCTGCGATGACTACACATAAGATTACCCCGTACCCCGATCTAGTTGTGACAGACGGTATACTAGACCCAAGAGTAACCTAGGAATAAAAAGGGTGCCCTTTTTGGTTTAAAGGGGCTTATAAGGGAGCCTGAACCCCAAAAAAGGGAATAAGGGCCTACTCTAGGTCCTAGTATACAGTATAAAATGCAAACGCTTTACAGAAACCCTGTGCTAGCGTAAACAGGTCCTGTGCACCCCTGTTCTGCTCAGCCCCTTGACTGTAGAGGCCTTATCCCTTGTAGAACCATGAAGAACACAAAACCCTTTGCGAACCCTAAACCCTAAACCCTAAACCCTAATCATTCAGGCCCTTATATCCACACCAAGTTGTACCCTCTGGGCTCAAACCCCATCCTCATCGTCGAAACTCTGTCTTCAAACCTACCTGCAAAACCCTACCCCAAGTGTCCAAAGGATCCAATAATCAGGTATTGGGGTTTAGGATAGTAACTTTGTAGGTTAGCAACTGACAGTGCGTACAATCGTGAGGTGCTTGGACCCTGAGGGCAATTCTAATTCCCAGCTCCCGGATTCCTTAGTTTGAGGGGGGACGTTTGAGGGTCTAGGGTTACTTGGAGGGTCGGGGGACTTAGTTCGAACGTGCTCGCTCGGATGATGTCAACGTTAAGCCAGATGCATCCAAGACTGCTGAGCAAGTTTTGCATACGTAGAAGTATCATAACCGGAATTAGGATCCCTTTTGGGGTACCTATAACTCTACCCTTTTGGCCTACTTACCTACTTACTAAGTCCCTCGACCCGACAAGCACTGAGCTGCGGAGCCTCAGTCGAGTTCCGGGAAGGATGCAGCGGGGCCTCGGAGACACTAGCCTTATCCCTAAGGCTCCATGAACCCATATAGTAGGTACTTAGGCCTTAAAGGGGTCCCTGTATGGGTACTTTAAGGCCTACGTACCTACTTTATGGGCACATGGAGCCTTTGGGTGGGATATACTATAGGGGCCTTGATAATTAAGAATCAGGTTTAGGGTTCTTTTAAGGAATACTATAAGGGTACGGGTACTAAAAGGGATATAAGGTCCTTACTACTTAGAATAGGGTTTGAGAGTTGTAATATACTATAGTTATAATAAGGAACCCCTAAGGGTCCAAGTACTCCGCATTATGGAACTTTGGGTCCATTTTGGGTACTAAAGACCATGAATAAGGACTACTTGGACCATTAGGGCAGGGCTCTTACCAGTGCTTACAGACTTTTATAGGTTGTTAGGGTTGTTATCGGCTGCTGCCGCACCGATGGTACGAACAGCCCCGAAAAAGGCTCCGAGGGAGACCTCGCGCAGGCTCTCGAGCGGGAACAGGAGAGGCTACGGGCGCCGGTCTCCGCCACACTCAGACCCTGCGACCTTATGTAGTGGTAGCTGTCCAGCAACCGATTCCTGGTGTCGAAAAAAGTGGCGTCGGCCACCCGAGCTAGCGGGTTGGCTCATCGCCGTCCTGATAGTTGCTGTCTGTTTCTGGGTTCCATGCTCAAGTGAAGTCGCTCTAACGATCGGACTCGGTCGAACAATGGCTGGCTTGCGCATCCACTGCAAAAGCAATGTGGATGCACCCGCCCTTTGTCAGGCGAAGCCTGACCGAACAAACATAAGCGCATAAAAAGTTATAGCAGTAAGGCCCTCGCTCGTCCAGGGTCCATGTCCAAGGATTCGGCAAGCCATTCGAGCTGTGGCGTTTTAGAGGTTGCTACGGTGTTTTTAGGGACGTTTAGAGGCATCGAAAGGTTTATGAAACGTTTACTTTAGAAAAATCAAGCGGCTGCCAATCGTGTTTTTATGCTTGTCCCACGATGTGCTTTGTGTTTTTTGTAATGTAGGGCATTGCAGTAGGCTTATCGCGCTGTATCATCCGATTTGACAGAGTCATACATGCTTTTATATGTTTTGGTTTAGGGCTTCATACGGCTTACGGTTCACAAGGGTCTTATGCAAGGGTATCACAGAGCTCTAATTATGGACACTTTATAAGGTTGAAACAAGGTCTACTAAGGTCTCATGGTCGTTGAAGGGGCGTTATTAGGGTTGAATTCCCATTACCACGATTCAGGGCTCCAGTGTCATTGTAGTTCTCATGTCTTCTAGCATCTGAATCCGTTTGGGCCTCCAAGTATCGACCGAAACAAAACAATGTATATGGACCTTTAAAGTAATTCTCACCCTAAACCCTAAACCCTAAACCCTAAACCCTAAGCCCTAAACCCTAAACCCTAAACCCTAAACCCCAACCCAGTATGCCCCAGTCCCATAAACTCTAAACATCCTGAACACTCGACCCTCGATCTCTGCACGCCAGCACCACACCTATACCTCAGAAAACACACAGTGGTTAGAGCCCTGCAATGAGACACTAATGCAGCCAATCCAAGCATTAGATTTTCCTATACTGAACTTAGAACCCTAGCAAAATTTCACATTTTAAATAGCTGTTTCTTAGGGA
Source organism: Symbiodinium sp. CCMP2592 (assembly GCA_905221615.1). Classification (NCBI taxonomy): domain Eukaryota; class Dinophyceae; order Suessiales; family Symbiodiniaceae; genus Symbiodinium; species Symbiodinium sp. CCMP2592. The sequence goes on along the minus strand of CAJNDT010001090.1, from coordinate 521,588 downwards.
TTATAGTAACAAAAAAAGTAAAAATTATGTCTAAGTACCAGTAAGTTTCGGGTCTAGGACTGGCTGACTAGAACTCCTGAGCCCCAAGCCCTAAGCCCAAAAACCTCAAACCTTAAAGTAAAAGCCAGAAAGTTGGAATATGATTATCCTAAACCCTTTATGGTAAATTATAGGGTATCCTACCCTGAAACCATATTCCAACTTTCTGGAGTTCCCTTTAAGCCTAAAACCTCAATCCAGTGTAAGGAGGCTCAGAATCCTGCCCATGCCCGCTGGCGCTTTGCCTTGCGGGAGATGCTGCAATAAAGGATGAGGGGTTAGGGTTGAGGGTTTTGGGGTTTAGGGCTCGCAGTTCACAGGTTGGGGCCGTTTTGTTTTGGGGTTTGTTTTAGGGTTTAGGTTATGCTTAGTGTAGTATCTGAGCATTCATCATCAGAATCGGCTCTTGGTGTTTGGGGCCTATGCAGGAAATCTAGAATCTAGCTTCTCGAAAGGCTGAATATGGGAGTTTTCGAAAATGGGGGACCCTGATATAGTATGCTAAATAGTAGGATCCTTGACCCATAGACCCCAAAATGAGGTGCCCCTAATTCTCGGAAACTCCCATATCGCAGCGTTCCAAGGTGTTTGATCCACCAACCACCATGCAGGGTACAGTCCCTAAGGCTCCATTTACCCATATAGTAGGTACTTGAGCTTTAAAGGGGATGCCATATGGGTACCTGCTATTGGGTACATGGAGCCTTTGGGAGTATTCGGTACCGAAAAGTCTCTTAGAAGATAGAAAATACGTAGACTTATACGTGCCTTAAGAGGGATCCTAACCGGGGTCATGATACTTATACTTACATCTCTACAAAGTAACTCCCCCGACCCTCCAAGTACACGGCGGTTGGATCCCATGGTGGGGGTTCGGTGTTTTTGGTTTAGAAGTAGGGTCTGAGACTTCGGGCTCTTGGCACCTCAGGGATTAGGACAAAACTACGGGTTAGGACTTGACTTCTGAACCCTTCCTAAACGTTCAACTTTGAGCCTCCTCATTCAATATGGCTCATATAGAAACCCAAACAGCCAAAGTCCTAAGAGCCAACTACCCTAAACCCTAAACCTTAAAACCGAAGAACGCCAAGATGATGGGTCCAATGCCTCGACTCTCTTGGGGCCTCTGAACGGGTCCTAACCCGTAAACCCCCAATCCAGACCTTCCAAAATCCCTTAATTAAGGAATATACCTTAAATCATATTATGGATCCTATTATAATTTAAGGTCTATTCCTTAATTAAAGGATTTTGGAAGGTCTGGGAACCCGACCCCTAAACCCTGAAACCTCAACCCGAATCCGAAAGCAAACTTTCAGCTCGAAAGCAACATTGATCCGTAAGCAACCTTAGGCCACAACTGTCTGGCTCTTAGTAGGGAATGGGGGAACGGATTGTGGAGACTACTATTTGGGAATATATATGGGCTACTAGAGGGATCCATTCCCCCGTTCCCTACGGGAGCACCAGACAGACAAGTGTAGACGAGTCCAAAATCGACAGACCGATCCCGGAACTCCGACTCTCAAGCCTAAACTTACAGGGAGGGTCGGGGGACTTAGTAAGTAGGTAATAAGTAAACTTATAAGTACCATAAAAGGGATCCTAATTGGGGTTATGGTACTTATAATAGCCAGTTACTAAGTCCCCCGGCCCTCCAAGTAACCACCACCAGAACCCCAGAAAGTTGGAACATAGATCTAGGACGATTCATGCTGGATTCCCTATACTTTACTTTAAGGCCATGAGGTTACTGATGCTCCAACCTTATGGCTTCTACTTGCTAGTAGAAGGCAGAATGTCGGAACATCGATATTCTCATGCCCTTAAGGTAAAAGGAATAGGGATCCCTCCACATCCTCCAAAAGCCATGTTCCAACTTTCTGCCTTCTACTGTAGGCTCGCCAAGCACCTTCTATTTGTTGAAGATCCCATTAAACGAAGCCAGACACCAACCACGCACAAGACATAAAAGAATTTCCTCATAGCCTTCATTAAAGAAACAAAAAACTATTGAGGGCTCCTTTGAGGGGTTGAGGACCGTGCCTCCTGTCAGGGGGTTGCACGGGGCTTAGCCCCTAAATCCCTAAGCCCTAAACCCTAAATCCCTAATCCCTAAATCCCTAAATCCCTAAACCCTAAACCCCTAATCCCTAAACCCTAAATCCCTACTCCCTAAACCCTAAATTCCTAATCCCTAGACCCTAAATCCTTACACCCTAAATCCCTAATCCCTAAATCCCTAATCCTTACGCCCTAAATCCTAATCCCAAAGCCCTAAGCCCCAAGACCTAACCGGCCGAGCCTGCATCCTTCGCATGCCCGAGATCGCTCCGGTCCCTTGTATGGGCACCTCCGCGGGCTTCCGGCCCTAAGCCCTGGGCTTTAATGATTACAGTAGGGTTAAAATCCCGACGCAAACTAGCTCTTGTTTAGCTCGTTAGTCTGATTTCCTTCGACCCAGACCCTCGAGAGGATCCAACAAGTAGATCCCTTAACGGGGTTCCTATCAAGCATAAGTAGTATAGGGCCCAAATGAGGGTATCTACTTTCTAGATCTTATCGGTGGTCTGGGTATAGATCCTTGAAAAAGTCGGCACTTTCGCGCCCCGGCAAACCCTGTGAGAAGTCGTGGCGTTCTACCCTAAACCCTAAACCCTAAACCCCTAAACCCTAAACCCTAAACCCCTATACCCTAAACCCCTAAACCCTAAACCCTAAACCCCTAAACCCTAAACCCCTAAACCCTAAACCCTAAACCCCTATACCCTAAACCCCTAAACCCTAAACCCTAAACCCCTATACCCTAAACCCTAAACCCTAAACCCCTATACCCTAAACCCTAAACCCTAAACCCTAAACCCTAGGGCCGCCGGAGCTTTGGAGGACCCGGGCTTCATCTTCACGGACCCCTGTCCCCAACCCCTACTTAAAGGATCTATAGGGTTCCTTAAAAGGGACCTATAGGGTTCCTTATAATGAGATCTATAGGGTTTAGGGTTTAGGGTCTACTTAAAGGGTCATGGGATTTAGTAACTAGGGTTATATTTAGCGTAACTATACTTGTAATTACTTATAACCCCAATTAGGGTACTTATAACCCTATGAACTAAGTCCCATGCTCCTCCAAGTATGGCCGTGCTCGGTTGTCCTAATGTCGGAGTTTGCTGAGAGCCACACTTGGTTTCCAAGAATGGCTCCCGAATAATGGATCCCATGGGCGTTTTTTTTTCCGTGGGAGTGCATTTCACGACAATCCTGTAACAGTTGATCTTGCTGGTCCTGCAAATTCGTCGATGTCTACCGAATTTTTGAAAGCCTTCGTGAGCTTGAGCGAACGACCATCATCATCAAGGCATTTGCGCAGCTTGTCCTCGCTAGTCCGGGCGATGGTGACAACTGCCCAGAGCTGGATCTCGGCGATATCTCACCATCCCATCTTCAGTCGCCGTCAGCCGGCGCCCCCGGATTCTCAAGAGTCTCGAGTGGCTCACCATCATCGTCACCGTCGTCCTGCCGCTTAAGGGTCTTTTTGATTCAGGGTTTAGGGTTTAGGGACCCTAAACCCCAAGCTTGTGCGCTTCAATACAGGAGGCACATTTGTTGGGTTTAGGGTTTTGGGCTAGGGACCCTACCTAAACCCCAAGCTCTTAGCCCTTCTCTACAAGAATCCTTTTCCTTGGGTTTAGGGCACAGTTTAGGGTTTGAGGTTTAGGGTTTAGGGACCCTAAACCCCAAGCTCTGAGCCCTTCTCTACAAGAGGCCCTGTGTCTCGGGACCCTAAACCCCAAGCCCCGAACGCACACCCAAAGGGTCCTATGCACCGATATAGTAGAATGTGGGGTCTCCATATTCGGAAGTACGATTATGACTTAGGGAAGTACTATTATGACTTAGGAAGTACGATTGTGACTTGGGGAAGTATCCCCCATAACACTACATAGGACCCTTTGGAACATCTCAGCTCCGGGCAGGGCATTTGTTGCCGTGGAACCAGCAGGGCGGATCATTGCACAAGGTGTCCGAGTTCGGCCTTGGAAAGAGCTAATACAGGGGCCTTGATAATTAGAATAGGGTTTGGGGGCCCATCATACTATAGTTAAAATAAGGAACACCGGAAAATAGTATAGGTAATTTATTAAGGCTCCTATAGTATAAGGCTTTAGGGTTTAGAGCTATACCTAGAGGGTCATACCCTACCAATTTTTAAGGGTACCTAGTTTTATGGTTAGGATCTCTTATATAGAAAAGTAGGTACCCTAAAAAAGGGATAGGGTATGAGCCTATAGGTAAGGCTTTAGGGTTTCAGGGTCTCATACTTCTAGGTTTTTCCGGGCTTTAGGGCCTTATAGGTTTAAGGGCTTTCGGGTTTTTTTAAGCTTTTAGGGTCTTATAAGTTTTAGGGCTTTGTGGTTTATGGGGTTTTGGGGCTTCAGGGTTCCCTCTCGCGCTCTCTCTCTCTCTCTCTCTCTCTCTCTCTCTCTCTCTCGCTCTCTCTACATATATATATATATACACATATATGCAAAGGTGCTGTTTGAGATCGGAGATGTCGATCCAAACCTCACTTGGAGGATCGGGAAACTTAGTAAAGTAGTTGTTCTACAGACTTCCAAGCACTTTAAGTCTCAGGGTGCTTATGAGTCTGGTTATCCACTGATTAAGTGCCCCGACCCTCCAAGCAACGACACAAACGGCACCATGCCCCCACCATATCCTAAAACTATAAGCTCGAAACATCATATGGAGGCCTTGTTTTGATGAAAACTGACAAGGTATATTGCTACAGTTTTTTCCGATCCTATGTAAGAGCCTAAACTGAGAACATTGTATCGGCAAAGGGGTTTGGAGACATGTAAGCAAGTCCCTCAATCTCGACTCGCTCGCTCTCTCTCTCTCTCTCTCGCTTTTCTCTCCCTGCCTTTCTGGCCTTTCTCCTTTCTTTCTCTCACAAGCTATGCTCCTTTGGAGAAAAGTACACGCGCAGATGTCCCAATAGTTGAGCCCTAAACCCATAAACATGAATTTTCGGGTTAAAGGCTTCGGGGTTTAGGGTCTTGAAGGGCCCTGAGCAAACGGAGCAGGGCTTCGGCGTAGAAACAACCCGAACCCGGCAATCCCAAAAGCCGTAGACCTCTTGAGCACTTAAGCCCTTAAGCTTTAGAGCTTATACTCTAAACCCCTCTAAACCCTGCACCACCTGGGCCTTAAACCCTTTAAGCCCCAGCTAAACCTTCAAGCGCGCATCCTCGGCAACCATGGTAGAGGAAAGTCAAGCGCTCTCGAAGGATCAGAGGCCTTACTAAGTCAGGGCATAGCGTACCCCTAAACTGGGGCGTTAAGTAATCAGCCACACAGGTAACTCTTGCTCCCGTTTCTAAGTCCCAAGCAAGATCACGTTTGCAGGCCCTATAACCTTCAAATTAAAGCCTTACGCCCTCGGTAGGTTTCCCGACGCATTGCAGCATGTGAAGAAGCTGACTGGCTTGAAATCCTCGCGGAAACTCGCGCTCTGGCCCACCGGGGTTCTTGGAAGGGTTCCTGTACTCTAACTAAACCCGAAACAGAGTCCCTTTCAACGGATTCCGTCAAGGGCTTCTCTAACAGTTCATAAGAGGTCATGTGCTCATATAGTATAGACTAAGTTGAGGTAGTCCCTATATAGGTACTTTAGAGTTTGGAGTCAAAGTCTACGCATATGGGTGGTTGTCAAAATTAGGGTCCCTTTTGGGGTCCCTAACGGCGGCTAGTATATAGGGTACCCGACAAATGGACCATAATTTTGACAGCCACCCATATGAATACAAGCACCCTTCGGGATGCTGGCCTGAAAGTAGTTTTTGCACCGATACTTGGAGGGCCGGGGGACTTAGTAAGTAGGTAGTAAGTAGACATATAAGTACCCTAAAAGGGATCCTAATTGGGGTTATTATAAGTCTCCAAAATATCTGGTTACTAAGTCCCCCGACCCTCCAAGTATACTCAAAGCCACCACCGTTGCAAGCCGTTGTGACTGCACGTAATGTGTTTGCAGCCACTTCTGACCCACTCCCTTTTGGGAAGGAACCTGACAGAAGGGTGCGAAGGGAAATACCAGCACAAAACCCAAACTGTGCCATGCAGGTACCTAGACCCTCCATCTACCCTCTATTAGACCCTAAATGCCCACTGTTTGGGACTATATACCCCTTTTTGAGGGCACAAGGAGGGTGCTGGTAAACCCTCAACAATCACACCATATTTTTTGGACTTCACCACGGTTATGATAAGGAGCCTCCTGCGCTGTACTATTACTTATTATTTAGGGTTTAGGGTTTAGGGTGTTATTCATTTGCAAGCTTCTAGAAGTCTGTACTTGGAGGATCATGGGACTTAGTAAGTAGGGTTATAAGTATATACCCTAGTTGGGGTTATAAGTAATTATACGTATAGTTACCCTAATTATAACTCTAGCTACTAAGTCCCATGACCCTTCAAGTAGCAGTACATCAAATTTTGCAACAGCATCCGAACTTGCCTCGGGACTACACGCGAGGCCCACCCGGTCGCAGAAGGCGGTGTCGCACTTGCTCAAGATGTACCTCGGATTCAGGTTCGGGGCTCAATTAACTAGAGGTTATAAAAGGGGAAAAGGAGGGACCCTTAATAAGGACCCCTAGGTATATACCCTTAATATAGCCAGTATATTCCCATTATATAGTACATTATAGGGTAGGGGTCCCCATTAAGGGTCCCTCCTTTTCCCCTTTGAAGGTTAATAACACTCCATGCGTCCTCGGGAAGCTAGGAGTTCGTGGCCTGTCAGTTTGGTATCTTACGCTCCGGGGATGTTAAGCGTTGTGGGTCTGAAGCTGTTATACTTCAGAGGTGCGGGCGGCTTGTTGGACGGTTGCTTGATTCCCTAAACCCTAAACCCCAAACCCTAAAACCTAAATCCTAAACCCCAAACCCTAAACCCTAAACCCCAAACCCTGAACCCTAAACCGATTGATTGTGAGTATTCTACCCTTTCGGCGCCTCATGAGCGGTCCTCATCGTAGCCATCATGTACTCAACCAGCAACGGATACTACCCCTAAGACTCCATGTGCCCATGTAGTAGGTACTGAGGCCTTAAAAGGGGTCCGAATATGGGTATTTTAAGGCCTAAGTACCTACTAAAAGGGCACATGGAGCCTGTGGGTACCCCAGAGCCACGAAGTTACCACTATCCTGAAGACCAAACCCCAAAGCCCCAACTCCCCCAAAGCCACCCCAACCCCCCGCCGCCCCCCTTTGCCAGCCATCAACACATAACAAAGCCCAACGCCCAACGAACTATGCCACCTTAAAGCCACCAAACCCTAATTCCCAAACCTCAAACCTTATCTACCTGTCCAGCACCCTGACAAAATGAACTCCAAAAAGGGTTAAAGGTTACCTCCTCTACTACTATATATAGTCTAGAACACTATATGCCGGGGCACTGGTTTTCAGCTGGTACCTCGTGGTTTTCCTGCTGCCGTACCGCCTGGGAGCTTCCAGTTTCACCTGTTTGGGGTTTACCCTTCCTACTGGGAGGGTCGTACTGTTGATGATAAAAACCCTGCATTACCTTAAGGACCCGAAACTATACAACAAACCTACTCTAATCGTTCAACCCTACCCTACTTAAAGGGTCATGGGACTTAGTAACTAGGGTTATAATTAGGGTAACTATACATATAATCAACTTATAACCCGAATTAGAATACTTATAACCCTACTTACTACGTCCCATGATCCTCCAAGTACTGGGAGGGTCGTACTGTTGATGATAAAAACCCTGCATTACCTTAAGGACCCAACACTATGGGAATTATGGTATAATCCTTATCATGGGTCATGCAGGATTTGTATCAACAACCGTAGGACTTAGCCAGTAGGTAACAAGTAGACTTATAATCTTACTAAGTCCCCTGGCCCTCCAAGTGGGAGTTTCTGACGATCGGGACCCTAATATAGTACCCTAAATAGTAGGATCCTGATTATAAGGACACCAGAATAAGGTAAACTCCCAAGTATGGTTGAGGGCTGTACGGCTTAGGGTTTGGAGTTTAGGGTTCTACCCACCCCAAAAAGCCGAACCATACTATCCAGAATTGGGAGTTTCCGAAACTTAGGGGTACCTTATTTGGGGGGTGCTTATAATAAGGATCCTACTATTCAGGGTACTATACTAGGGTCCCCCATTTTCAGAAACTCCCACATAGATTTGACCCCCCCCGCCTTCCCCATAATTCAGAAGTATTCTCTAGGCTTCGCAAGCTTTAAGGTCAGGGCAGTCAAACAGTCTGGTAGCTAGGATACGCAGCAACCTAAGAATAAAAAGGCCTCTCTTTTTGGTATTGGGTAACTGTATAAGGAACCTCGGATTACAAAAAAGGAATAAGGGTACTACTGGGCATCCTAGGTAGTCTGGTGCACTCAAAATTTGGACCTTCGGATCCAGGCTTCTACTTGGAGGGTCGGGGGACTTAGTAAGTAGGTAATAAGTAGAGATATAAGTACCCTAAAAGGGATCCTAATTGGGGTTATGGTACTTATAAGTCTCTAAAATAACTGGTTACTAATTCCCCCGACCCTCCAAGTAGGGTGTTTACGGTTTGCTTCCGGGGTACCGGGGTTGACAATATTGCAGTAGAAGCCCCAAAGTTGAAAACCCAATAGCAAAGGGGAAAGGAGGGACCCTTAATAAGGACCCCTAGGTATATACCCCTAATATAGCTGTTATATACCCATTATATAGCCCATTATAGAGTAGGGGTCCCCATTAAGGGTGCCTCCTTTTCCCCTTTGACATTAGCCTCAATCCTGTCGAGTTTTCATGCATAGGGGTTCTCAGCACTATATATTTGTCCTCAATCCCGTTTCCAACTGTTGAGGTGTACTATAGCTAAACCCTAAACCCCTAAACCCTAAACCCAAAACCCTAAAACCCTAAACCCTAAACTCTACCCTAAACCCACAAACCCTAAAACCCTAAAACCCTAAACCCTAAACCCAAAATCCTAAAACCCTAAACCCTAAAACCCTAAACTCTAAACCCTAAACCGTGTCGGCTTACGCTTCATCTTTTTCAGGGTCTAGGCATTGGGTACCATCAACGCCAAATCCATCCAGGGCACTCTAAGGCAACATGTACCTACAGAGTGGGGTTTAGGGTTTAGGGTTTAGAGTATACAGTTTTATCCTATAACCCTAAACCCTACAGTATCTAAACTCTAAACCCTAGGCCTAAGTGTAGACTATTAGGCACATGGAGCCTTAGGGGAATTCAGCGAGTAGTCGACACAGCAACATCTTCGACTTCCCCAACTCTGACGAAGCACACCCTGGATGTCTTGAGTCTCCTTCCCGAAGGGTGCAACAGACCAAATAATTGAGGTTTAGGGTTTAGGGTTTCGGCTGAGGCTTGGCACAGAAGTAATGTGATGATTTACTTGGATTCATTCGGTGTGAGTTCTTGGATCTTTTAATCTCATGCTCAAAGTTCTGAACAAGCAACATCCCTTTGCTGATCTACGACCAATTAGTTGTGTAAGGTTCTGTTTTGTCACAAAGCTCTGCGCTGCTACCCAAACCCCAAACAACCCTGAACCACGATTGCTTCGTGCGCCATGAGGTTCCTCAACGTTCCGTTGCTATGGCTGAAGCTAATGCTTTTCTGGAACCCCGCCCGCCCGCCCCTAACTGGTCCAGCACCTTCAACCCTGAGCCCTATACCCCACACATAGGACCCGTCGGCTGCTGGCAGGCGCACCGTTTTGCTCCGAGCAAGCATCTCTTCTTTCGTACAAAGGGATCGAGCACGAAGCAAAGACATTCCCAATCCAAAGCATTTAGGGTTTCTTGTTTTAAGGCGCTTAGGGTTTGGGGTAGACCATGGTTTGTAGCCCACCATGTGTAAGGGCCTGAATAGAAGGATTGCAGTGTACGAGATGGTCTACATAGCTTAAAGGATCATGAGTTTTAGTGAATACGGTGTATCTACGGTAACTATACTTTCATTTCTTTTTTGGCACTTATGACGGATAAAGTCATTTACTAAGTTCCCTGACCCTGCAAGTGCATAAAGCCCCAAAGCCAGATAAACTGGCCCTTATGGGTGAGGAGTAATCACTGGTGGTCTACATTACCCGAAATCCTGAATCCGTTGCCTCAAGCCTGTTATAAGCCGTCTGCGAACTCACCACTCCGAAGCGCCTGAACTTTAGACTATCCTGAGGGTCCAAAGAACTCAAGAGTTAAATTCGGTGTGTACATGATAAAGGTACTGCGCTTAGGGTTAGGATTTCCAGGTGCATTATAGAAAAGCCTTGCCCTAAAACTTAAACCCGAAAACAAGAGGATACTTGCTCTTAAGTGCGGCCCCAAGCAACCCCTCATAAGCACCAGGAGTCTAGCGGCTACACACAACGCCTGGTCAGGGCGAGTTCATAGGCCAAAGAACGGCTTGCAATATCGGTTCATCAGTTTTCAAAGGCAATTGCATGACCACACCAAGTTCGCACAGTTTACTCATTCTGCTATGCTAAGGTGACTCGTTCTGTTACGAGGACTATTTGGGGGTCCTCGAGCATCTTTTTAGAGGCTGGGTCTCTTTCCCAGACAGTTTACTGTAAATCGGACCCAGAAGATACACTCACCCTCAACCCTAAAACCTAGACGCTCAAACCCTAAACCCTCAAACTCTAGACCCTCAAGCCCGAAACGGGGTAGGCATTCCTTCCGGAGGCGTGGCTTCATCCGCTTGGCAAGTCTACTGCCGGCTACGTGAGCTCCTTCTGCGATTCAGCGATTCCGCCAAGTCCTGTGGGGTGGGGTTAGGCGCGGAGGGTTACGGGCCTGGGTTCAGGGTTTAGGTGTAGGGGCGGCATGGCGATTGGGCGTAACCCGAATGCTCCAAGGACTCATGGGTGGTTGTCAAAATTATGGTCCCTTTTTGGGCCCTTGTTTTTATACGGAACCTACTATTTAGGGTACCCAAAAGGGACCCAAATTTTGACCACTTCCCTCATGACTTGGAACCTCATAGCGTTTTCACGTCCTGAACCCTAGGCCTCCAGGGTCGGAGGACATGGCAAGTAGTGATTTCATAGACTTACGGTTGATAATATAAATCCTGCAGGACCCATTATAAGGAATGTACAATAATTCCTATAGTTTAGGGTCCTTAAGGTAATGCAAGCTTTATAACATCAACAGTATTATAAGTCATAGACTGCTAAGTCTACTTATCACGTACAGCCTAAGTCCTTCGACCCAGTATGTTAGTGCAGTATAGCATATCAAAGTAGACTGTAGTATATAATGATAGTAAGCTTTAGTATACTGTAGTAGACTAAAGTATCGTAAAGCATATCATAGTAGACTACAGTATACTCTACTGTATCACAATAAACAATAGTATAGTATAACTGCCTAAAGTATATTACATTATGTTATAGTGAACTTTAGTATATTATAGTGTATGATAGTAGACTATACCCTAAACCCTAAACCCATGTAGGATAGTAGACAATAGTATATGGGAGTTCCCGAGACTTAGGGGTACCTTAATTCGGGGTCCTTATAATCAGGATCCTACTATTTAGGGTACTATATTAGGGTCCCCCCATTTCCGGAAACTCCCATATTGCCCCCCCCCCCCCCCCCCCCCCCCCCCCCCAACCACGAAGCTGTGGCCTCGTCATGTCCGGCAGGTCGAAGGTCTCGGAAGGTCGAGGCCAATCCGCGCTGTGGAGGCCTCTGAATCTACTCTAGCCTTAGGGTTTAGCCTTATAGGGTTTAGGGCTTATAGGGTTTAGGGGTTTAGCCTTAGGGTTTTAGGGTTTAGGGTTTAGGGGTTTAGCCTTAGCGTTTTAGGGTTTAGGGGTTTAGCCTTAGGGTTTTAGGGTTTAGGGGTTTAGCCTTAGGGTTTTTGGCTTTAGGGTTTAAAGATTAAGGGTTTAGGGTTGCGGGACTAGGGTTTAGGGATTAGGGTTCCTGTATTCAGTTAGTATAAGCTTTGGTTAACAATCAGAATAGGGCATCTTAGGTATCTCATAGTATGATAAGCTTCGATGTTACTCACATAGTTTGTGCTTTGGCATGAAAGTAGTCCCTCTCTCGGTATTTTTGTAGCCAAAAATTATGGTGTATGTGGGTACATGGACCCCCATAGGGTAGGGGCCGCAACAATTCGAATGCATGCAAGTAATAATTTGAAGAATATACGTATGACTAGAAAACATCCAGGGTAGTGGTCTTGAGCTTCAACCTTCAGAAGGGTTTCCCAAGGTTTTGTGAAGGCTTAGAGGGTAGGAGGGGCTTTGGGGTGCTGGTGTGTTGTGGTTACGGGTTAACCACTTCACCCTTTATTAAACACCCCCTAATAATAAACACACATTGGGGCGAATCCTGCCGAAATCACCTCTGCCATTTAAAACCTAATTTGCATTAGGGGGTCCGGAGCGAGAGCAGGAGCGAGAGCAAGAGCTGGAGTAAGAGCAAAAACGAAAGCAAGAGCAATAGCAAGAAGAGCAGGAGCAAGAGCAAGAGCAGGCGCAGGAGCGAGAGCAAGAAACGCAGCAGGAGCAGGAGCAAACGCCTGCGCAGGAGTAAGAGCAAGAGCACTTAAAAGTGGCAGTAGAGATAAAACCACCACCTACTAATAAAAACACTTTCCGAGATTCTATTGCCCCCCCCCTTCCGTTTAATATTAGGGGGAAAGGATTAAAGCTCTGTGACCTTCGGGGCATATCACTTGTATGAACTCGCTTATGCAACAGCCCAAGAAAGTGAAAGGCTGCTCTGCTTTAATTCTGAAATTCTGAAATCTGGGACGCCCCAGGAATCAAAGTGCAGCTATTGACAACATCCAGCGAATTAAAACCTAACTCCTGAGCCTAAATAGGCAATTTGGAGTCTTTTCATTCACCTGGATGGAGACTGCGAGCAAGGCTCTGTATCTCCACAGTGAAACGTCGGCTCGACAAAGGGACCGACCTCTGTTTTCTTCACTCCGCGACCCACGCGACCGCTTCGCCAGCAGGCACCACCAAAAAACGGAGCCAGGTAATGCTTGCCAGGTTCGAACGTCGTTCGAACGTCTCGTCCGCCTGCGAGAGGCTGCTGCATGCTGGACGACCTGTAGGCGGGATTCAGGGTAGTCCATCTCCTCGTGAGGATGGCGATGGCGATGCGCCGACACTGCCCTTGGTAGGGCATGTCCCCTGTTCGAATTGAAGTTCGATCTCGTGCTCATCTCTGAGAGAGGATGAAGCACACAAAAGTTGTTGGAGCAACAAATGCTCAATCATCTCCAGAGACCGGCGACAGTGCGAAACCGCTGTATGGTATCGTCCATGGAACTTGACGACCGCTGCGGGCTTTACAAGTCGTGACTTCGTCGGGTAAGGTCCCGTGATTGAAACCGTGAAGAGGTTTAGTACCAACATCCTCAAGCCCTCTGAGTTTAGTGCTAAGGAATACCCGGAGTTCGGGTTTGGGGCCTTAGGGTTTAAGGCTCGACGGCGTTTAGCTTCAGGACAACGGAAATACATGTGTGCTTTAATGCAGGGTCTGCAGCTGCCTCGATTAGAGGGTTCAGCAGTGCACTTTCTTAGGGTTTCAGTTATTATAAGGTTTAGGATTCAAGGCTTACGGCTTGGGGTTCAGGGCTTAGGGTTCAGGGTTTAGGGCTTAGGGTGTCGGGTTTGGGGGTTTAGGTTGCTTACCTTAACCCCAAATAACCTACATACCTCTTTCAGGACTTATGTAAAGAAATCACATCAGGGAACCTAAAACGGTGGGTTATTTGGGTCTAGGTAGGGTTTAGGGCTCAGGGCTTTGGGTTTCGGAATTTTCGCGCCTCCCTGCCCAAGTCGGTGATGATGCCGGCCTGTCACAGCAAGTTGCCATCAAGTACCTTCAGGGTTTGTCCGTATGGTTCTTAGTAGGGAATGGGGGGCTGGATATTGGCTATCGGGGATTATATAGGGGCTACTATAGGGATCCATCCCCCATTCAAAGAACCAGAAAGTTGTGGTGTAGAGCCACTTGTAAAGAATCGGAGAAGCGCCTTCAAGCCTAAACCGTTACTTGGAGGATCATGGAACTTAGTAAGTAGAGTTATAAGTTCCTTAATTGGGGTTATAAGTAATTATATGTATAATTACCTTAATTATAACCCGAGTTGCTAAGTCCCTCGACCCGATAAGTAACCCTGAACCCCTAAACCTTAAAGTCTTTAACTGCCGAGTCCCCCCAAAGGCTCCATGTACCCATATAGTACCCTAAGGGTCCATGTGCCCAAATAGCATATACAATTGGCCCCAATGTACCTATATAGGGACTACTTTAAGGCCAATGTATATACTATTTAGGCACATGGACCCTTAGGGGTAGGTATTTAAGACTTAAAGAGGTCCCTGGATGGGTGCTGTAAGGCCTAAGTACCTACTAGATGGGTACACGGAGTCTTAGGGTCACACCTTTTGAAAGAAACGCAAAGCCCAAGACCGTGAAGACCAGGCTTAGACGCCTTCGTGGAGACTAAACAGGAATATTCTCGTACAGCCGCAAAAACGGCCAACTTCGGTGGACATTATGTAGTATATGGGAGCTTCCGGAAATTAAGGGTACCTTCTTTTGGGTCCTTATAGTAAGGATCCCACTATTTAGGGTACTATATTAGGGTCCCCTATTTTCGGAAACTCCCATATTGATATTAAGGGACCCTGAGTATGAAGCAATGATGTCGGGGTTGGCTCAAGCTTCTAGAGTCCTAAATTGGTAACAATACTATCGTGGAGGTTCCCTTTAAAGCGTTCCTTAAAGGCCCTCTACGAGTCCTAGAGATCTAAAGGTTAATCTCTGGGAGTATATTGGGATTATATTTCCGGGAGCATCGTGCCCCAAAAAGCTTAAAGGCTGCCTACCCTACTACTACGGTTGATGATATACCTCCTGCATTACCTTGATGACCCTAGACTATGGGAACTATGGTACATTCCTTATAGTATGAGTAATGCAGGATTTATATGACCAACCGTAGGATATTACCCAAGCACTGCATTGGGGCACTTGTGCGAAAAGCTCAGAGGCTTCCAGCTCTTCCCTCTCCTTCAAACCAATGTGCCACCGGTTTCGGGCTTAGGGCCTACCTTAACCCGGAATAGCCTACTTAAGGACTTATAATATAAGGCAACCATGATAAGGAGCCCTAAAAAGGAAGGTTCTTCGGGGTGGAGGCAAGGGTATACGGCTTAGGGCTTTCGGGCTTTCGGGCCCGTGAACCCTGGGGTCCCAGGCATTAGGGTTGTAGGACACCCAGAACAAGCTTACACTGCATATAGATTATACGGCAAAGTCGGGGAGTCTCTGGGCTTTGAGAGGAGCCTCGACAAGCACCGAAACAAACATCAGAAGGTTGGGCTATGCCAAAACGATGGGTTAAGGGCTTGTAGGGTTTAGTCAGGCCTTCTTGAAATAAGCCAACGTTAAAAAGCCCTTGAACGACGCCCTTGAAGGAACCCCAAGAGCAACGCAGTGGCCTTAATGTTTAGAATCGGGTTTCGGGGTATGTTATACTATACTTAATGAGGAATCCCCAAACTCCTATTCGAATTATCAAGGTCCCTGCATTACATGGATCCTTTTGGTTTTGGGGGCTTTGAACTACAGTACATGGAAACCAGGTCTCCGATGCTTCCATGCTCGCAGCAGCTGCCGTATCTCTCTCTTGACGCCATTGCGCCTGACCCGAAGGGTCTTCCGAGTTGAAGTAAAGGGTTCGTCAAGGGGTTCCTTTAAAGTTCTGTCTACTGGGGTTTTAAGGGCTTTGCTTTGGGGACATATAGGGCCCCTACTGGTCCTGTCCTGCTTTAGTTCCTCTAAGGTTCAATCACGTACGAAAGAGGTACTTATACTTAGGAGGTGCATGGGTTCTTTTAGACGAAGAGGCGTGGTCAAGACTTCTAGGAAGGGTTCAACGTTGGGGGACACAGCAGTACTAACTAGTCAGAATCCTATATACCAACATTACAAGTTGCCGCCACGGCACCGCATAGCGCAGCCACGCACCAGCCACAGGCTCCACGCCCGACCGACTCCTGCAAACTTTGAAAACCACAGTTCTTCTTACTGCCGGTCCACATGAATGAAGCAAAACAGAAGAGAAGGCAGCCTAAGACCACGGTTTAGGATTTAGGGTCGGTCGACATAAATTCTTGGTGTTCTTCTGGGGGGGGCCAACAGGTTTAACTTTTTTCTCCGTTTATCCCTTATTACTTATTTACTTCCTACTTATAGGTTAATAGCAATGTTGCTTCTGCAGCTGCCGCAGCTGCTGCTGCTGCTGCTGCTCCAGCCAGAGGAGATGGCCAGGCCTCGGCAACACAGAACGCGAGATAGCTAGACACAACAGGTCTGGGTCGTCACTTGCATTGCACCGCTCTGGAGACTGCTTTTTAAGCTTTCACTCGGCGGAGCGTGGCTGCATCAGCGAGCTCAACTTCTAAAGCAAAGCTTCCAAATCGAGCTCTGCAACTGAACTGCTCGATGGGTGAGCGCGGCTGCATTAGCCAAGCTTCCAGATCAAGCTCTGCAACCGAACTGCTCGATGGGGAGCGCGGCTGCATCAGCAAAGCTTCCAGATCAAGCTCTGCAACTGAACTGCTCGACGGGGAGCGCGGCTGCATCAGCAAAGCCTCCAGATCAAGCTCTGCAACTGAACTGCTCGATGGGGAGCGCGGCTGCATCAGCAAAGCTTCCAGATCAAGCTCTGCAACTGAACTGCTCACTCGGCGGAGCGTGGCTGCATCAGCGAGGTCAACTTCTCAAGCAAAGCTTCCAGATCAAGCTCTGCAATTGCACTGCTGCTGCTGCTGGATGCAGACGCAGCAGTAACAAGAAACGTCAGCCTCGGATGTCTCGGCGGCGATGGAGGGATGCCTCTCCGAACCACCAAGCGCTGCTGAGCACCATGCGCCATCAAGATAGAGGCATGCTCAGGATGCTTCTCAAAGAAAGAATCAGCAAGATAGAGATATAAATGCATCTGGAGCGCGGGTCCAAAGCACAGGGCATTGCCTTCTCTCATCTTGGATCTGACCCACACTTTGTCCACAAGCCGCAATCCGTGCAACCTTGCCAGCAGAGCCACTGGGCTGTACAAGGAAGCGGACAGATCCTCCACCAGTGCTGCATGGGCATCTTCGGCAGAGCCGGCCAGAATATACCGGCGCCACACTGGCAAACGAACAGCGGCATCGCAGATGAAGCGAATTTTCTCTGGAAGCGGCGGAGCCAGGAGACTGGTTTTCGGAGCAGATGGAAGTTTATACCTGTACTGCCGACCAGCACCATCGACATAAGGCACTGGCTCCTGAGAAGGCAAACTCTGCACCAACTGACGGTTCTTCTGCTGCAAAGCAGACTGCTCATTCAAGATGTCGCCGACAGTACACAGTTTCTTCCTGACCCCAGCTAGCCAAACTTAGAAAACCATAAATAATGGTTCATCTACTTCCAAGACTGCAGCAAATCCGACACACTGCAAGAGAACTTCAAAACTTAAAATAATATTATGTCATTGGGCAGGGGTCTCAGGTGGCGCAGTGCTCACATCCAACCCATCATCTGGTTGCGCGCGCTTGCTGCTTGCACTCGTGCTTGCATCCAACCTGGCCCTTGCAACATCCGCATGTGCCTGAACCACGGCTCCCAAAGCAGCAGATGTGTCTTTGCTAGCAGCTGCGACAGCTTGGCTCACCGACTTGGTATGCATGTCTTTTGCCTGCTTGAGAGTTTCCATCGCAGGTCCAGCAGTCTTACGCACCCGAGTGAGTTTGGGTTTGCCCTCATGATGATCTGAACCCCGGGCACTTGATGGAAGAAGACTTCTGCCGGGGTCTTGCTTCTCGCCATAGAGCCGTCGATAGGCGTTTTGGCATTGCAAGCCAAAGTTGCTTGCTCTATACCGAACGCCTTTCTCAATACTCTCAGCAGCTGAGCGGAAGAGCGAATCGGGATTAAACGCTTTTCCTGGTTGACGGCCAGTGAAATCCTGCACATTCAGCTTCACGGATGATTCTAAAGTGTCAGCTCCGAGGGCTCGTGCGCGGTGCTTCAGCTCTGCCAAACGCACCTCGCCCAGGTACCGCTCCACGCTTTGGGTGCCGCACTGCACCGTCAGCGCCTTGATGATAAGCTGGACAGCGAGTGGTCGATCTCGCCGTTGCTGCGGTGTCATGTCTCCCAGAGTACGGATCCAGGCCGCAGACGAAGCGCCGTACTGGTCCAGCATGCGCTGCATCCCGGGAACATTGCCAGCCGTAGCAAAGTTCTTAAAGAACCACAGCGCCCTTGCGAAGATGCCTGATGAGGGTTCGGAGCCTGCGGCCGTTGAAGGTCCAACCAATTGCTTCCTCGGCCGCAAATTAAACAAAAGTTTGGCCAAGAAGCCCCAAGCCCGAACTCGAAATCCACACCCCTTTGCCCGAAACCGCACAATGAATCACGCTAAGCTGCCATAGGTCCTCTGCTGAACATTGTAACAACATTGCAAGTGTCGACATCAGCGTTTGACGCTGCTTCCACGAAAGCGTTCTATCCAGTCGCAAGGCTGCAAAGGCGTTCATTTGTTCATAACCTGGAAAGTTCGTATTCACGAAAGCTGAAAAAAGCTCATGTATCTGCTTCGCCACATCATGGAGCTCCGCAGTCTCGCCGACTGGAATGCTGCAGACTCGGTCCTTGCCCCCTTCCCGAAAAGGGATGGTACCCAGCTCGTTCAACATGCGCAGAGTTCGTTGTGTCACAGTGTCAGGTGCTTGAACAGCATCAAAAATGCAGTGGTCGGCAAACATGATCTCCACGCTGTGCAAAAGCTCCAGCACCTGCATTACGCTACACGAAGTAAGTACTGCTACCACCCACGAGCCTTCAAGCTTTGTTGTATACCTGGCCTCCCCAAGCTTCAAGAACACTTCCGTGTCCGCACGATCATCCTGCCGAAGAAAACGTTGAGCCATCATCAAAGCATCAGATGCCAGAGCTGCCGTCATCAGCTTTCGAAAGCCCTGCAGGCCCGTGACCTGCGTCAATAGCCTTCTTGACCAGCGTGCATCCTCCGGGTCGCCGTCTCTTGTGAGAGCCCCCAGAAAGCGCAGGACTGATGGGAAATGGAGAAAAATTTTGAAAAGTGGCTCGGACAGCGAGTCGAACCTTTGCAAAGCGAAGGACATATTCTTGACCGCTTTGCGAAAAGACTGGGCTTGCTCCGCCTGAAAGATGTTGGAGTATTTGGCTGAGTTCCTGGCACAGTACTAAACGGTCAGAGAATTCACTGAGAACGCTTAGAAATGGGGAGGCTTGCATGGCATACTACAGTATGCTAGCTGCAAGCTAGGCTCTTCAACATCCTCGCCAAGGATTGCTCGCCCGTTGTAAAGGCAGACAAAAGATTGTCACACAAGCTGTTGAGGGCGTCGAACAAATTCTTTATGACGCTCCTGGACCGGTGAGCCCGATCCCGGGAGATGAGGTTCATGTTGCTGAAGACTTCGTTCCTGGCCAGAGCGGGTGCTTTTAGTTTGGGTTCAAGAAGTCGGTCATCTGATCTACAACTTGGATAGGCAAGTGCCCAAGAACGCAAAACCGAGGCTCTGCAAGATGGGTAGTGCTCCCTGCTCGCTGGGGCCTCCGTCGGAGACTCCACTTGTGACAATCGCCTGCCAAAGTACCAGCAAACGCTCCTTAATGAAGTCTGCCTTCTTAGATTCTATAATGTTGATACCTGCTACATTTGACTGGATCGTCTGCGTGCGTTTGATTCCCTCCTGCCTGAAAGTGTGCCCAAAGATCTTCATCCAAGCGTAGCTCCCTGCCATGAGGTGTTCGGCAAAGGTCCTTGCAGATTCTTTCCACTGATGCCGCGCTTCCACGAGATCCACCAGTCCCGCCCACGCGCTGACAACCGACCAGGAACTCGTACACCCCAACACGCGGAAGATGGGGACTATTCAATCCTTCAAAGAACACTCTTCCTATGACTAACATCAGGTCGTCCCTGACGTCATAGGCTATGGACGCCATGGTCGACTTTCTCAGCACAGCAACGTCGTGATCGTACAAAGGTCGCGCCATCGATACCACCAACCTTGCACAGGTCTGTTTGCTGATGTCGCCAGCCTGTTCTCCCATCGGCAAGGGGGAAACCAAGCGCAAAGATCTCATGTACTCAGTGTAATCGGCAAAAGAGTCATGGCGTGCCACGACGAGCCCTGCCATGAAGAACCTGTCGATGCGGGGCACAGCTTCCGAAACTCCAGTAAGCAGTCCCTCATCAGCGGGCTCGCCGCTGAAGTGATTTTTCATTGCCTCCAATGCTTTCAGATGTGACGCACTGGCTTCATGCTTTGCAAACGAAGATGGTCCAAGTGTATTCCTTTGTTCACCGAAGTCCATCCAAACATATAGGCCATACTGCTACGAGAAAACTTTCTTGATGCATGGCAAAGGTCCTTGAAGCAACTTCGAGCCGCCCGAAGGTTGATCGGTATTTTGGAGGTTCGAAATGACAGCAGACCCAGCAGCCCATGGCAAACGAAGCGCCCCATGATGAAGGCCTCGCCACTAGCCAGGTCTTGCGACCGGCGGTCGGATGGATGAATGTGAACCGCTCTGCCCAACTGTTTATCGCCCTTGGCTCCCCAAAGCTCGCAGCTCCTTTCCGCAGCATTCCTGCCATGCCTGCTTCGAAAGCGCATCTACAGCAAGAACTCTGGGTCTGGCAACTTCGCCAATGATCCGCGTCGCTGTCTTGTCTCTCACCCGCTGCATTCGCAGGTTTGGGAGCTGCTACCTGAAAGCAGTACCATGCTGTTCAACTCTACCCAATTTCGACCAGCAAATAAATTCAAAAACAGCCTTGCTCCAAGAACTAAGATACTGCAAGAGTAAGCCCGTGGTCAGCAGCCCAGATTGCAGGTTGCGGCCTCCCCAAGTCTACAAGTAACCTCTCGTCGTCCCGGGCACCGGCAGCCATGCCTAGTACTATCTGATAATATAAAAAAATTATCTGTCCAGTTTTATGATGACCTTGTCTGTGCCATGGAACTCTACTTACAAACACACTGTAGCACACAAACACAGTCTTCAGTCAACAAATCTCTGATGGAATGGTCTCTACAAAACTTCTTCTAGGTGGCTTCCCTTGCTGGCACCACTGCAAGCGCGACATTTCAGCTGCTCATGCGATCGAAGAAAGGCATGTGAGCATCACGGCATGTGTGTGTCTTCTGCCCGGAGCCTACACTGAGGGAGCCCTGAAGCCGGATTTGGGTTTGGGCAGGGATGCATTTCCCCCGAAATTCGCTCAACCGAACTCTTCTGAAGCAAACCTCTACAGCCTCGAGCGGGAATCTACTGCAAAGTGCCGGGTTGCAATGAATGAACCCAGGGAGCTGAACCAAGAGTTCGGATATTCGCCGACGTTCTTATTTAATTCGGTTGTCATGTGCAAGCTTGTACCGCAACAAGTATCCCTTTAGAAGAAGCCTGCCACCTATCGAGTCACCCCATGTACTATGACCGGTGGGTCAGGGAAAGACCGAAGGCAACCTGCCCCAAACACCGGGCTTCAGGCTTTGTCACCCGCAGACCACCGAGCCTTGCAAGGGCAGTCGCTCACTGTCACTCTTGGCGAACTCTGCAGCAAACCCTTTACCCTGAACCCAATAGACCCTATTTCTTCCATGGGAAAGCTAGTATGTGAAGCTGAAGCATTCGTTCGAACGTTCTCACCGAAGGTTCTGCTGTTTCGGAGCCGTGGTTTCCTCGGATACATGTGCGACGCTCGTACGTAGCCGGATCTGGGAGCTGAGCTCAGTATTGAATTGTGAATGATGGCTTCACCGCCCCGACCCAGCCGCCCTGGCTATCGTGCATGTTACCTACACCCCTAAGCCCTTCTTCAACCCTGAAAAGCCTGTGCGATTGTACGCGAAATGTCAATGCTACCACAAGGCAATCTCCGTAAGAAATAACCACCTGCACACCAAGTTGGCACTTACCCAGATGAACTTCAAAACCAAACCACACCAGCAGAGCTGCCGGACATACATGACCTAACTGGTTGTCACTGAGGCCCAAGCCATTGTGCTGCATCCAGCTGTCCTGGTCGTGATTGAAGTACGGACGGGGTGCGGCATGTTCACACCAAGCTTGCAAGCTCTAGGAGGGCATGTGCGCAACTTGCTGCATAGGTTCACCCTTCCCAGGCGCACATGAGGAAGACTGCGACTCTCAAATGCATGGAGTATCTTGCCGCAAACTCGTTAGCACTTTTATCTCGCTGCCACTCCGTTCCTCAAATCATCCCGCTGAGTCTGCTGCAGAGGCAGATACTTCAGGTCAGTACACAGAACGCGTGCTTAGCAGCGACATGAAGATTGCCAGCATTGCTGGCTTCGCCGGCAACAGGTTTACTGCTGCGCGAGCTGGGCCAGGGTTCAGAAAGGAAACGTTCAAGAAATCAGGCTGCCACAGTTTGAGCTTCAGCATATCTGCAAACAAAAGTTCTCGCACCTTAACTTGCTTATGCTTGTCTTGAAAACAAGCAAGGGATGGAAGCTTGAGCTCGTTTGAGATCTCCTTGGATTCCATAACCATGCGTCTCGTCTTCAGCAGCTTGGAACTGGAGGCCATGAAAACAGCAGACGTGTCCTGCTGCAATGCTTCCATCATCACATAGCCGTTGAGGCGTGCCGTGGTAGGCTGCTCGCGGAGCAACTTACTTGCTCTCTTGGATGGATGAAAGTCTGCCTTACTTTGCCCTTAAAACATATCGAATTTTCCAAACCAGACTACCTTACTAAGCGCCCAAGAAAAACTTGCAAATTCCGACATGTTGCAGGAAGAACAGAGCCGATGAGTTTCTCCAAGGCTTGCTTTTCCTTGTCAACACCGTCCTCATCCTTGCTGTCACCCTGTTCCACGTCATTCCCGTCGTCCTTCTTCTTCTTGTTTTCACTGTCCTTCATATCGATGTCATCGGCGCCTGCTGCATTTGCCTCTGGCCGCTTGCGCTTCCTGGAAGCTCCTTCAGCATGACACTTCAGCTCCTTGTAACCCCTACTCGACAGAAGCCTGTCCTTTTGCAGAGGCAAATCTTTCAGGATCTTGCTAACCATCTCGTCGTACATCGCCATTTGCTCCGTCACGTCTTGCTGCTCGTCGGACGCATAAAGAATGAAACTTTTGAAGCCGCCGCGAGGGACGTGGTGAAAGGTCAACTGTCTTGATGCTTTCAATGTCAACCCAGCAAGCTTCGACGGTGAAGTAATGGACTCATTCTTGCAGAGGAGGACAAGGAATTTCGCCTGGGACTTTGCTATCAAGTCGGGCAAGTCCAGCAGCTCCTTTGCGATCTCAGCTGCGACGAGGATGTGCTGAACGCCTTGAGGGGGTGCAAGCTGCACCCGCTGGTTCTCGTAGCGGACTCGAGCCATCTCAGAAGTTCGGCATTGATTGAGCCACATGTCTGTCACACTGATGCCCAACTTCTCCTCGCGATCCAGCATTTGGGGGATGTTCACAGTGTCAGGAACATAGCTTGCCACGTTCGGTGCCTCAGGATCCACGCGCAAGTGCGAGTTTTACACCAACGTCACAGAGGAAAGCAACAGGACACGCAATTGAGCCTGGCACTTCCATCAATGTGCGGCCGAACTTGTGCACAATGGCTTCACACACTGCTCGCATCCCTATGCCCTATGCACAGCATCCAACAGCCTTCGATCCTTCAAACGGGCTGGACGCGAAACACTGTCGTGGTCGCAGGTGTTGCCACCGATCTTGCCAGGCATGCTTCAAGACCTTGTCTTCAGAAGGCATTCATGTTCTGATTTTTGCTCCAGAGCTAGGGAGACATCCATCCAAGCTTTCGAAGCTCAGAGCCTCTCGAAAGAAATCTGTGTGAAGCCAGGAGCACCCCTTGAATTACCAAGTGATCCTGAAACGGACTTCGAGTTTATATTCCGTCAATGAAGGGGCGTTGGGAGCCTCCGGGCAACACGTCACATAAGGCGCATGGTTCCGTGAAGTGCTGTCTGCTAAGCGGAAAAGCTGGCGAAGGCTAGGCACATGCCAGCTGCCAGTGATTCAAAAAGCACCTGGGATCTCTTCAATGATCCAGGTTTTGGGGGCTGAAGGGTTTTGCTTCAGCCTAATCCTCAGTCTCTGACAAAGAGTCTGAATCAGATGAGGATGTCTTGCGCTTCTTCTCAGTCTTGCTCTTCTCAGTCTTTGCTGGACTCGACTTGTCAGCGGCGGCCTGGGACGGGACATTTGCAGTATTCAACGGTCAGTTTGTCCAAGACCGTGCCTTGGAATCAGTGTCTGCCGGCGAAGTCATGGAAGCCGTTGCACTGGTTCCGCCCAGGGAGCGCTCCCTGGAAAGGAAGCGGCTTGTAGAAAACCCATTCCTTTTGTTCATGATCAACTCCAGCATGATTGTCAGGCGGATGGAGTCAAAGATCACATCCCGCTGCGACGCTGTGAAGCACCTGGCAAACAGAAGTCTCCAAGATAAATCGTCTTCAACGACTTGGAGTAGAACAGAAGCTGCAGCTAAGGAGCAGTCCATAGTAGACATGTAAATCTCTGGCACAAGCCAGTGCCATGGAACCAGCTCCCGGGGAGAAGTCGATCATGATGGAGGATTGCTTCTGCACCGAAGTGTGCGGTGAGCGTTCCTCTCCAAAAAGATTGATCCATTCCCTGCAGACCATCTCAGGTCTCTCGAAAAGGCAAAACTGCACGACCTCCTCGGTCGGTCCCTCCAGCACGGGCTCTGCAGCGGTATCAGTGGCCTGGGCCTCCTCGTCGCCGCCCTCATCAGTGCTTGCCGCCAGCACCTTGGAGAAGTTCTCCTCCCAGACGGACTTGCGGACCAGCAGCGCCATCTCGTCCACAGTCTTCATGCGCCTCGTTCGCTCACCGATCCCATGACAGTGCATATGCTGAACTGTGCCACACATCCACGCTACAGATGCGACACAACAAAACCAGCCCAGGCACAGGTTGGCGATGCCACTGTCCTTGCTGCAGCCGGGCAAGTCCAAGTGCTTCCTTTCCCTGGATGGAAGCGTGCATTGCTTGCCTTTCAGCAGCAACACTGTTTCCAGCGGGTCAGGGAAACTGCCGCGAAGGCGCCTTGGCTGACTCTGAACCCTTCCTGTAGCTCATATAGAAAGCCAAAGAAGTTGAAGTCCTGAGACTCTGAGACAACCAGAAGAAGGCCAAGACGCTGCTTGCCAACAGGGTGATGGGGGTTGCGGTACTCCTTGTTCGTGTTCATCAGCCGGATCTGCTGGAGGCCTCGCCGCTGACAAACGATGGGAGACGCCTTCATATGTCGCCAGAGCTCCTTTGCTGACTTCTGAACCCCTCCTAGTCTTTAAAAAACCGGAAAAGGTAAAGTCTTCAGAAGCACGCAAAGAGTCGCGCTTCGCCGCCTCGTAGGCCTTTTGCGAGTTCCCTGGCGACACGATGAGAAGGTCCTCCTCTCTGAAGGCGCCGCTGTCCGGGTCGAACAAGAAGGCCAAGTACTGGCGATAGAAGTTCATGGGGGCTGCAGCGCTAGCACTGAGCCCCCCAAAGCACTTCCCGTCAAGATGGAAGATCCTTGGCTAACTTCTGAACCCCTCCTAATATTTAAACTTTGAGCCAACCAGAAGAATGCCAAGAATCCGCCGCCCAGCCGGCCAGCCTGCCGCCGCCTCCATCAGCGCGCCCTGGGTTGTGGTTGAAACCATGTATGTGTGGTGAGTAAAGAAGGCGAAGCACAACCCAGACGCCTTGATGGAGGTGATGTTGTTGCCGACGATGGAGAGATTCACATAGGTGGCCCTGCCTGACAAGAAACGTATGTGCTCTTGGCCACATGGCACAGAATATCTTCCACTCTGTCTGGAGGGCGCTAAGTTTCCGACGCATGTCCGCATACGTCTTCATCTTCGCCAAGGTCGGGGCCTCCATCTGCTTCAGCAGGTCCAACTGGAAATCGGCGACAATCACCGATGGAAACATGGCCCGATTGTCTGGCTCAGGGATGGGAGCCCGCGCTTCCTCGTCCATGACCTTGCACAGACGTAGTGAGACATGACTCAGGAACAGAAACAAAGGGCATGCATGCATGTTGAAGGGCAGCTTCAGCGGCGGGGGGAATCTCCTCTTGCTCCTGGATGATGCCTGCCTCCTCTGCCTTCTTCTCCGGCTCTTCGATGGTCACCGGCGCAGGCTCTGCAGGCTCAGATGGAGGCGCGGGCTCATCTTCTGGAGGGCGAAGCTCCTTCCTGAGTTGCACATGAACACGTCAGGAGGAGGGACTCGCGCATCGATCACATGCACAGCAAAGTGGCTCACGCATGTCCAGGAGCTCCTTCAAAGTCACCAGCTTCATGACAGACGTTTGCTGTAGGGCAACTTCGGCTGGAACCAGGGGATCATTGTCACACAGCTTGATGAGCACGCTGTAGATCTGCAAATCTCCCACAAGGAACTGCTTGAGCTGTGGGAGGGCCTCGCGCTGGTAGCCATACAGCCCTGCCAGCCACGTGTGATCGGAGCACTCGTCCGCCAACCGACTGGACTCAAAGTTCTCGAAGGACAGGAAGTTCTTGTGGAAACCGGCAGGGCTTCTGGGATTCTCCTCCGCGGGGCCGGGCGGCTTCAGCTTCATCAGCATGTAGTTGATGATCCTCCTGGCCAGCAGAGCCGCTCGAGCGTGCTGCACCAGCGTCTCGCGAGTCGCCTCCAGGCCGAGAGTCTTGGACCTGGCTGATCACAGCATTCAATGGCCAATAATGGCAGCGTTACCAACTTTATCCAACCCCAGCCCCTCGCCTGAAGAGGACCATGAGTGCGGACACGACAAACAGCAGCAGTTCGTTCTGCAGGGGAGCGTTGGCCAGCTTGGTCATGCTGGTCAGCTTCTCCAAAGTGCCGGTTTTGGCCAACGGATGATCCACAACCTTCAAGATCTCTTCTACCTGATCCATGACAATGTCGGCCTTGGCCTCGGCCATCCTTTTTCGAATCCTGCAGATGGATGCGATGACGCTCTCCTTCATGTAGATCTTCTCACGTTCCAGCCAGGCAGAAACCTTACGTTCCCCAGAAAAACACATCTCTCGAAACAATCATGGCGGCAACAGGGGTTCGGGATGGAACTCATGGCAAGCAGCAGCGCGGTCACTGGCGTCCTTCCCCCAGCTCTTCAAGGATTCTTTCAGGTCATAAATGGCCAGGAGCCTTTTGTACCCAAGCAAAACCATGTTCTCGGCCAAAGCCGAGCTCGAAGAGCTGAGCTTCCACCTCTTGCGTTCCATGTCTTCTCGTGAACTAACCAGAACGAAGGTCACACGCATGGAGCCGGAGATGGATCTCAAGGCGTCCAGGCGATTCGGCGACTCCAGCTGTCCTTGTCCAAAGGAACCAACTCCTTCTCGCCCGGGCGCTCATTCGCGCTCCAAGCCACCACACTGATGCTCTCTGAGAACATCAGCTGTCCTTGGTAATTCAAGTCTTAACTGACGCCAAACAAACAGCGATCATGCTTGACTGCATCAAAACATGCGCCCGGGCCTTCCTCTGACCAGAAAGTGTCCTGGACATTCTTGATGGACGCGAGGCTGGGGATGAGGCCGCTGTGCACCGTTGCATAAGGAGGAATCGCCGTCACAGGCACCACACATGTGTAGTTTTGCACGCTTTTCATGCTCGCCCTGTAATCGTCCAGGCTGAACTCCTGGATTCCTCCCGCTGGTGTTGCCGGGCTGATGTTCTTCATGAATTCCACGACATGGGGGAGCCTTTGCTGAAACATCATGGGTCTATTGCTTCTCACATCTGTCAATGCAAACCTACAAGAACATGAGACCAGCAGCTTCATCCCTTCTGCAATCTTCAGCAAAGTTGGGTTGTTCACTGGCACAATGGTGCCGACAGGCTGTGGCTCTGCCTGCTTTCCAACGGCACGCTTCTTCGTCGCTGTCATTGCGCCAGGGTGCTGCTAGCTTGATGGGAGAGCAAAAGCTAGAAAGCGCACATCAGCTCAAGCACATGGGGAAACACAACCAGAAGCCCCAATCAGCTCTCCTCGTGCCCAGATGACTGTGGCGTCAGTGCAGCGTCCGCGCCTCGGGGCTTGGACAAGGTCCACGGCTTGCAGGGCTTTTCCGAGGCTGTCAGGGCTTCAACCTTCGGGCTGGTCAGGGCGAGTTGAAGCGGGACTCAGAGCAAGCACTCAGCCCCATGTATGTCATCGCTGTTACAGTTGAGCTCAGAGTAGGCTGGAAGGGAATCGAGCATACATTACCTTAGCAGGATTTTGGCTGCGCAGGTTCCGCATCGTGGATCCGGTGAATCATCGTGTCCGGGAACAGAATGCAAGAATCTCCAGTTCGGATGTGGCTTAAAGCGATGTTGCTACGCCACTTGAAGCTAACTATACATCATCGGGTTCTCTTGCACTGGATGGGGAGCGTGAGGAGGCGGCCATGCATGACGGCATGCTGTCTCTGATGGAACACTCGGGTTCAAGTCACATCGACACTAGGACAAGGCGAAGTAGGCTAAGACCCCAAGCAGCCACATTGTAAATAAGCATGCAAGGCTCTAAGCGGAACTCATTTGAGTACTTTAGGACTTTAGGAGTGCTATCTTAATAGGGCGTGGCACTGCAGTGGCCGCATTGCCTTACGCAGGAAGTCAGCAGCGGGCCAAGATGGGACCTGCCCCCAAGTTGGAAGCTGCGATCGTTGGCACGAGCATTGTTAAGCCCGGAGCGGGAGCACTGAAACCGGAGGAGCCGTTCAGCAGGGAAGAGGAAGTGTCGACCGGAAGTGGAGATGGAAAAAAAACCCTGCAAGAAGAATCCCCAACACAGCTTATTATGTCCTGGACAACACTCGGTCCTACCTTGCAAGCTACACATCCCGGGACCTGAATCCGCCCAAGCCAACACACCCTGAAACCCCGATTCGTGTACCGCGCCCTCCGAAAACGCCAGCCCTCCAGTCTGCCACAGTGCAAGCATTTAGGACTCCTGCCTAGCCCAAAAGCTGTCTTTCCCTACGTCGTCTTTAACACAACCAATTGACCCCCCGAAGCCGTAATCTTACAGGGAAGAAGAAACCCGACATCTGCTTCCTAATTCCCCGACGTTGACCCCCGAAGCCGTAATCGAATTTCGCATTTGGAGCTTGCCTCTCCGCCTGTGCCGAAGGGACCTGGCGGGCTGCACACGATGTTGCTCAGATGCTGTGCGATGAAGTTTCACCGACACATGGGGCCTTGGCTAATATTTGCTCAGAGCCTGGACCAGGATCTTCGGCCTATGTTCTGATTCTGTTCAGGGCAGAGGCAGATGTTGTTCAGCAAACTGTGCCAACGAACCTCCTACGAGCGTGGGCAAGGTGTAGCAAACGACATCATGAGTCAGGCATGCTTCTGCAGAATAAATATTCAAGGTTCTGTGTGAATCCCAATACACTTCGAAAACCTGCCCGAGGGGTGAACGGTCCATCTGCGCCCAGCTTTCCTGGTTGAAGCAAGGACTGAGCTTGAGTGCTGCATGCTGTAACCATGCCTGCAAACGGTACCAGGGCATGCGAAGGAAACAGTCACATTTGATGCACGGCCGTGAGTCCTGGATGTATGAAACAAAACTTACACGGTCAATGCTTCATGGATGGAAGCAGACCCCAATTCCCCCAATTTGAGTCTCACCGACTCTGGACTGCGAAGCAATTCACGCGTCGTCAAGCTGCTCGAAAGGCGGATGAGGCAAGCTGTCGTTTGGGATGGGGGCGGTGTTCTCCTTGACCTGTTCCGGTCCAGCAATGCCATCGATGAACTCGGCGTAATCTGGATCCTGTTCTTCGGATGCGGTCTCGGAGTCAGATGAAGCACTAAACTCCTCTCCGAAGAAGTACTCCTCCTCCATCTTGCTCAGAAAGCTTTGGACTCGATTGGACAAAGTATCCATTCGTTTCTCCAGTGCCACTTGCCGAGCTAGCTGCTGCACTTTGAATTTGCGCAATCTGCGCGAGTAGCTATTTTTCAGCTCCTTGCGCACTTCATCGCGAACCTGCTTCTTGATCTTGGCCACACGAACCTCCCAAGCAGATGGCTTCCCAACTTGTTTCTTCTTCTGCTTTGACTGCTCCACCGCAGCAGGCTCGGTCTTCACACGACATCGTCGAGATGGGCTGCCAACTTCGGTCTTCACTTCCGGTTCCATCTTCACTTCCATCTTCACCGCCGGGGGCATGGATGGGAGGCTTGCTGGCGTGCCTCGAGGCCTAACCCTGCTCAGGCCAAAACTGCTACTCAAATCATACTTGAATTGCAAAGCCACCGTCTGGCTCCATGTACAGATTCCTCCCTGTCTGCTGTTCAGCGCTCAGAAACCCCGGTCCTCGGTCCTCGCGACTGTAGTGAGGAATGGCATGGCCTGCAGCAGTGAGCTTCAGATATTAGGCACTCCCAATGATGAAAAACACAGTTCTCAGCAGCTTAACACTCCAGATGGATGTGGTCAGAAAGTGGCTTCAGAAAGCTCACTAGTTCCTGTCAGAAGCAATCACATCGTCCATAGAAAGCCTATTTCGCCAAACCGCCTTCCAAATGCACTTCCACTCTGGCTGGGCCACGGGCCCGCGCAGGCTTCGGAGCCTCCAAGCAGAAAGCAAAAGCTCCAGACATGCACAATGACAGCTGGACTGGAGTCTGCACTGCTCGAACGCTGGATGGGACACGCAGCTGTTTTCATACCACGCCCTGGATGGGTGATCGGAGCGGCTCAGGCCGGAGAGGTGAACCCCAGGGCTCTCACTACCGGCAGCAAAACCTAGGTGGAGCTTTTATTGAAAAAATATCCTCTTAAGCCCAATAAGAGAAACTATAAAATGTCCCAAAGCCCTACCTAGAAACGACCGTCAACGACGTGCTCGCCATCGCTTGGCCGATCAAGCCCATCGCCTGCGGCTCCGTCAGCCCGTCTGTGATGTAGGATGGGAACCCCAGGGCATTCATGAGCTCCCCCGCCTTGAAGAACCTGAGGCACCAGCCCTTAACCCTAAACCCTAAACCCTAAACCCTAAAAAAAATAGCCCAAGGCCTAAACCCTAAAAGAAATAGCCAAGGCTCCTCCCAAGATGGAAGGAATAGATGCGGGAAGAGGTGCAGACAGAAGGGATGGAGCCGTTCACGGCCACATTCCCCCTGCCGCAGCTCTGCCCCGCATCCGCAGCAGGATGGAGGTTGCCGCCCGCCAGATGGATGTGCTGCAGCTGCTCGTGGACGATGGCATTGTACCTCTTTAACTAAGCTAAGGAACGCTAGCAAACCGTGCTGCAAACACACTTGGATCTGACTGTCAGGATTTAGGGTTTAAGTCCAGGCACACAGTCAGCTGTGCATCCATCCAAGGGCTCGATGCCATGTTGCAGAAGTGCTCCGTGACTTCGAAGTTCTTGGGCAACCTCCTGGCATTCACGGCAGCCTCCAAGGCTTTCGCCAAGCACTTCTGGTACTCGGACTCACCTGCAAACTTCCCAAACATCACGAAGAAGCTTTTATGGTGCCTCACACAAAAGACAGCATGACCAGTCCAAGGCACGTTTTGCGGTGGTCACACTGACCACTTGATGGGTGGGAACAGCCCTGTTAGAGGTGACCGTGTCCTCGTCCGCCTCCAGCACGCACGAATGGATCAGATGGGTGGTCGGTCGGGCCTCGAGATGCCTCTGCCTCAGTCCGAGTTTTGTTATTTTTATTTTGGGACGATGGATGCACTAAGTTCAGCCTGGGCACAATTTCAGTATGTCTTGAGCAATCTGGGCCAAGTTGGCGGCCCCCTTCAAGCAACCGATGGTGTACACACGCGCACGGGGTGCTGGCCTCGGCTTGTATTTCCATCATGATATACCAACTTGGACTTGGAAGTGCTACGGAGAAGAGTACTATGTCTCGGATGCTCAGACAAGCCGCAGCCTGTAAGCCTGGATGTCGAAATGCTCCCATGTATAGTCGCAGCCCTGCAAGATCTCGTTGAGTTTTGCGTTGACCCAATCCAACATGGTGCCATCCTTGTCAGGTTTCCTTACCGCTTTGAGACCAGCCACATTTTCGAGTACGAAGCAACGTGGCCGGAGCCTCTTCACGAGCTCCAGGATGCCGACGAGCACGTCGGCCTGATAACTATCAGCTGGATCCTCGCTGAAGCGCTGCGGATTGAGGCGGCTGTTCTTTTGACACGGATACCCCGCCACCAGAAGCTCCAGTTCCGGCTGTGGCATGCTGCAGCGTTTCTGATGGATATGGCAGTAGTCTTTTCCCGAGCTTGCCAGCTCCAGAACATCTGTGAAAAAATGGTCCGGTGTCTGGCGGACATTGATACAGCAGCAGTGGGCTGCATTCCTGTGGCGGTGGCTCCAACAAAGCGAAATGCTGACTGATAACGAAACAAACAAAGTGCCGCCAGGCTAATCAGGCAAGTTTCGGGCTCGAGTCGCAGGCGATCATCTCCTTGATGAAAGGCAACATCTTCTGCAACACCAAAGTCGGCGCGCCCGACCCTGAGCATGCTGTTGCCATGGCAAAAGTCCTTGGGCTTTGTGCTGGGCCCACACCGAGCACTCCCATCATCTCGCCGATGAAGTCCTGAAGATCGAGCGGCGTCGTCTTCGGCTCAGAGATGGGAGTGAAGCCTTGTCCAGAAGACACGACCACACTGTGCGCTGCAGCCGGTTTCTTGAGGGCTTTGTTGCCCTTCTTCACCTTCAACTTTGGGGCCATGGTTTTGCAAGAAGAGGAACAACCGAACACACCTACGACCAAGAGTGAGAGATGTAGAGAGTGAGTTGATGGTTGAAATTGCACATCCACTAAGCGTCACTGACTCTGCCCTTCTGCAGGGGCACCCACGGGAGCCAAAATGGCTGAGGACAGTTAAGAAAGACATCGGTCGCTGGTGTTCTTAAGCGTCCCTTGGCAGGCCAAGGACAGTTAAGGGAGCGGATTGTTCACACGTAGCGGGTGTTTAAGTGCCACTACGTGAATCATGATGTTGTCGAAGTGTCGCTACGGGTCGGAAATCGCTGCTCTTAACCGTCCTTGGCCTGCCAAGGGACGCTTAAGGTTGGCCTGACCTGACAGTCCCGCTAACTGTCTTCACTATTCGGGCTCCTCTCTGCTAGTCTGTGTGTCGCCGGAACCCCAACAAATGGGCCTGTGCATGTGAGCGCACCGTGTGGTTTGGTGGACCTAAGCCATGGTTCGGCACCGCAGGTAAGGTCAGGGTTCCTCTGTTAGTTGTTAGTTGTCTTTTTCTGGCGAAACTCTCTCTATAAATAAATACACATCTCCCTCTCTCTCTCTCTCTCTCTCTCTTTCTGTGTTTCTCTTTCTATGAGTCTCTATGACTCTCTGTTTCCCAGGTCTTTCTCTCTGCTCTGCTCCCTCCCTCCCTCCTTCCCCCCTCTCTCTCTCTCTCTCTCTCTCTCTCTCTATCTCTCTCTCTCTCTCTCTCTCTCTCTCTCTCTCTTTCTCTGCTACTTCCTACAACACCCTCCCCGCGTTGAAGCACACCCCTGAGGGCTCTATATGTATCCTGTCTCTTTGTCTCTATCTCTCTCTCTCTCTCTCTCTCTCTCTCTCTCTCTCTCGTTATCTTTATCCGTCCCGGTTTCCTCTTTCTTGCCATTGGAGGACAGAACCCCACCCGGCCAAAGAGCTTCCAACGGATATGAGCAGTTGAACAATTTCTGCATCAAGAACATATGACAGATGAGCCCAATATCTAAGAATGGCCAGTCTCATGAACACTGGCTGTTGTTGCTGAAGCCTGACTCATTGGACTTGATAATCTGCTGAGCAATTGTTGTTGCTGACAATGCACCAATGTAAACACGCATTGGCTTGGAACCTCTGCTATCGTGCCCCTATGTCAGCAGATTGCTTGCTATCAGTGTGATTATTCTGAACGACCAACCCGCTGAAAACTTGCCCCCAATACACATCCCCGAAACCTAGATCATAGTAAACACATCTCCCATAACCCCAGTCGGCACTTTGCGGCCAAACACTGTTTGGACTAACACCTGAACCCTGAGTTTCTAGCCCACTCATACTGATTTCGTCTGTCGTCGGATGCAAATGGAATGTGAACTATGCGAGAGCTTCTGATTTTGGGACCTAGATACGAAGTACTATTTGCGGCGAGGGGCATGACGCCTAAAACCTAGATCGCGGCGAGGGGACATGCGACCTACAACTTGGCGACCTAGAAAACAGATACCCGCGATGAGGGGGTATGGCCTACATCTTCAAAACCCAGACAAAACGTAGTCGCGGCGAGGGAGCACGCCGCCTTTTCCAGTATCTAGGTAGGCCTTCTACGCCTAGAGTCAGATTGCTATTTAACCACCCTCATTCCTCTATACTCCTAGTATGAAGGTTGTGCATTTTCTCAGGGCTCATGCTTTGCAAGATCAGACAAGGTGTGAACGGAAAGATATAATATGTCGACGAGGTTCCTGATCAGTCAGTTTCACCCACGCGAACCCGATGCGCAAGCACATATTGCGTTATCTTTCTCAGGCGGGTCGTGGCTGCGTACTTCACCAAGGACTGAAGGAAATGCAAAATGCGACATGTTCCAGTCGCTCGTGCTCCAACAGCCCCTTGTACAATGGTTCCTGAGCCCTCACTGGGATGGATGCTCGGACCCTTCAATGATGGATGCGCCACAAAGCCCATCATAGAAATCAAATGTAAAATTGGGATGCGCAGCTGCACATCTACTCGGCATCCGACGATGATGTCGAGGCCTCCCTGTCATTGGGACCCTGATAAGCACTGCTTGATGGAAACTTCATGCCCTCACCCTCAGCATAGCCCTCTTTCAAGCCCTCGCAGCGCTGCTCCAGCACCCGAAGCTGCTGCTGCTTGCGGCGGATCTTGCGCTCCATGTGGGCCACCTTCGCCTCCTTGAGGCTTTGCTGAAAGGTCGTCTCCAACGTCACCTTGACGGTCATCTTCTTCGTCTTCGGATTGCTGTCACATTGGCA